>JALJCO010003180.1:462500-470000 GCA_023101725.1 Atherinomorus stipes
AATGATTTGCCTTAATTTTCTACGCACCTTCATGCTGAGCAAGACTCTGGAGCACTTTTTTAATATCTCAAATGCAGCCGAATATCAGTTTGTTTTTTTTTTGTTATCCGCCAACTTTCATATAATGCGGGCGACCGGCACTTGAAACAAAAAGGTCCATAAAAGTCCACAAAAACTTGGCAAATATATAATGTACTCGCAACATCATTTAGTATATTTTTGTACCCTAAACAGTAGAACATTGCACTTCTCAGATACGGGTCCATGCGAGTTCATGACACTAAGGAAGCTGCGGCAGACGAGGACGAGGTTAGTGTCTCCCCGAGCTGGAAAAGGCTTGACTAGTCATTTGCCCCATCGTCTTCGACTGGCTCACAGCAGCATGTAAACGGGTGAAAAGCGGAATTTCTTCTTCTACTCTTGCAATTTTGGCAGAGTAGGCGCTGAACGCGTGCTCTCGTCTGGTTTGGTCTGCCGCAGCTTCTGTAGTTTCGTGAACTCGAAAGGACGCACATCGGGGCAGTGTGGCATCACTAAATGAAGTTGTTTCGAGTAAATTATCGATGCTACCCATTCAGGACACTTGGACGAGCAGTATGGAGGAATATATCTTTTATGGACCTTTTTGTTTCGAGCGCCGGTCACCATATGAAAGTCGGCGGATAATGAAAACCCCCTGGATCTCCAGCTGCATTTGAGATATTAGAAAAAGTGCTCCAGGGTCTTGCTCAGCATGACGGTGAGTAGAAAATGAACGTGGGTGTTTTATCTCTTTAAGAGGATATGTGACCTCTAGTGGAGGTGAGAGGGACTGCAAGTGAAGTGACAGCCACATGTTTTAAAGGATAAGTTGTTTTTTTTTCAACCTGGACCTTATTTCTAGGAGTACAAACGTGCATTTACTCACTGGTAAAGTTTCTGCATCACTTTGAGTCCTGGAAGATACAACTTGATTCACACTTCAGGGACTTGGAGGCGAGAATTCGAAAAAAAACCAAACATGAATGTCCATTTTTTTCATAATAATGGGTGATGAAGCGTAAAACCCAAAAAATACTTTTCCCCCCTTTGCCCCTCCGTTGTCTTTAACAGGGTGTGTGCTGCGAAATATGCTGCGATTCTGTGTCCGAGTTTCCCTCGCGCCCCTCTGGGGTGGGGGCCGATTAACTACCTTTTTCTGTTTTCTTCAGGAAAAAAAACGTCGTTTTTAATTAAAAAAATTTTAGTGTTATTTAGTTATTGTTCTTTCACTCCAATAATATATCTAGATAGATTAACCGATAGATAATTAATCTACGTAATAAAAACGAAGATAATATTAAGTATTTTACTTTATCGGCTCCGCCATGCGGACGAGACGTCACATGACGCTACATCCGCTGTTTTGATATAGGACGAAGCCAGTCGCGGTAAATTCAAACACTGTAAGTGATTGTTATGGATTATTCTGCCGTCAGCAAACGATCAGATCAACTGAAAGACACTAAAAAGTGTCACTACGGAGAGAAAGGTGAGTAAACAACATTATAGCTTCAGTTTGTGCTCCCGTGACGGCTTGGCTCGTGGCTGCAGTTACCTGAAGCGAATTACGTTTCTTAATCTTGCCTCAAGTCCCTTTCAGTGAACATCCAGTGATAATGGCGGAGGCAACGACTATATAAGACATTATCTGCAGTAAAACTCCTTGATTTTTGCCAGTACTTTAAAGGTGTCATAACCTGCCGTTTTACATACACAATCCTTCTCAAATTATCTTCAAATGAATTTTTAATTCTAGTTAGGTGGGACGAAAATTTAATGAGCTCATTTTAACCTCTTTTTATCCCCAACTATTGTTTGTCGCGAGAATACGCACGGAGAGTTAGACCTGTCTGTAAGCGCGTTCACGAGGCAAACGTCAAAGCCAAAACAAAGTTTAATCAGGACAGAGCAAGTGAAGGAAAATGATGTCCTAACAGAGAAAAACTTGATAAAAACGGTACGGTTGATAGAGAGGATCCGCGGAGTGAAAGGGCTGGACTCTGATGAATATAAGGAGCGGACGTCTGACGTGAAGTTAACCAAACAGTGTTAGCTTCTGTAGCTACATTAGCAGCTTGTCCATTCGTCTACCATCGATTACTGGTCTCTTACACAAAAGATAATAAGTTACACAAGCAGCAACACTTACCGACTGCACATCCTCACTGATAAATATAATCCACTGCTCCCTGGTAAAGCTGTCCATCCTGTTAAAGCACCGAAAACTGCTGAATTTCTGCCGAAGCAACTCAGCATGGCAATCTCCCCCCTCCTCCTCCTCCTCCTTGTCGCCGGCGTCCTTTCTGACAAAGCTGGTCTACTCTGTGGCAGGTAATCAGCTGCCTTCAGGTGGCGCTAAAGACGCTAGCTTAGCAGCTCGCTCGAAGCCTCTCTAGTTCAGGTCATAACAGCTGATCATAACGACTCCGTGGCAGGTAATCAGCTGCTTTTAGGTGGCGCTAAAGAGGCTAGCTTATTGCTTAACAGCTAGCAGCCGCTCTAGTTCACGTCATTCAGAGAAAGAAATCCAAACCGCGTACTGTGGAGAACCGAACGAGTACTATTGTCCTGTAAGTCCAGATTTAGCTTTCCGAGTCCGACACTTTTCGGGGCCGAGTGTCAGCTGAGGAGAGCAGCTCGCTGCCCAGACAACAACAAAAACAATTTGCAAAACTCTGAACTCATGGGACAATAGTACTTATTTGTTTGTTCATTCTACTTAAAGCATTGATGAAATGAAGTTGTTTTGCTGCAGATAATGTCTTATATAGTCGCTGCCCCATCTCTGCCATTATTATTGGATGTACACCGAAGGGTGAATCAAGTTATATCCTCCGAAGGACTCAAAGTGATGCAGAAACTTTACCGGTGAGTAAATGTATGTATAAACTCCTAAAAAATAAGGTCCAGGTTGAAAAAACAAGAAACTTATCCTTTAATACCTACTTAGGCATGTAACGATATGGAAATTTCATGTCAGGGTTGTTGTTATTATAACATAACGCGAACAATGATATATAATAACGATAATATCGCTGTTTTTATTTGTAACCAAGGCAGCCAACAAGATTAGGTTCATGAAGGTGGCACCATTTTTAAATTGTTTGGAAAAACATTATATTTCATTCCAAACCCCGAACATTGTCTAACCAACGCTAACAAACAATTGTTATTGTGTATAACTGAGCAGGAAGAGGTTAAAGTGTTTTGGTAAAATGTCATTACTCTTAAACATTTGTCAGCTTATGGTCTTGAGCTCACATCATATGAAAAAAGACACCTGTTTTTAAGAGGAAGAACATAAAACCTATATGCTCCAATCAACTTAGAGGACTTACTGGGAAGTAAGGGTGGGGCAGACAAGGAGAGGACCAGTCATTCCTGTTGAGGGCGACTTGATGCAAATAGACCAGACATTCTGGTCAAGACAACTGCTACTCACTGGATATTTTCTCTTATTCAGATCATTCTCTGTAAACTCTAGAGATGGTTACGTATGTGTGAAAATCCCAGTAGATCAGCAGTTTCTGAAATATTCAGACCAACAATCATGCCATGTTCAAAGTAATTTAAATCGTCTTTCTTTACAAATGTTGACCTAATAACATTCCCATATTGTGCTAGTCGTGTTCTTCCCAAAAATTAGCTGTGGGTCTGTCTGGAAAATCTCCAGAAGAAGCCTGGCATTTATATATACCTTCCCTCTGAAATAATTTTTATCATTTTCATCATTATTTTCATCTCTGCAAAATCTGAAAACCGCAGAACATGTGTGAAAACGGCTTATCACTCCTTCGTAGGAGCAGAAGAACGGGCTCTTGCCTCTGCAGAGGGAGAGTGGGGGGGGGGGGGGGCTGCAGGCAAGTGAAAAGAGAGAAGAGTCAGGGCTGATGTGCATATTCATAGATGCTGCCTACCAAATGAGGCAAAAGTGTGTTAGATTTAAGCTATTTAATTCTCATAAAAAGACAAATATTTCTACATGAAACTTTAATGAGCAGGGATTTATTTTTTTGTGGTTCAGTCAAAACTCTGAGAAAGACTTAAATGCAGCACCACCAGAAGCTCAGGAGATCATGGCCATTCAATAGTGGTGGTGTTTTTTTTAAGTGGAGATTTCCTTTAATTCTTTGAAGTTATCAGGCCCGTATTAACTAAATTTATACAGAGAATAGATGATCTACATCTGGTCTGTATAATATACTTCTGATCTAGTCGATATCCTGTCTGTACAGTCTACATCCATTCTGTATGGTCTACTTCCGGGTCTGTATGGTCTACTTCCGGTCTGTATGGTCTACTTTTGGTCTCAATAGCAGTGTTTCTCAATCCTGGTCCTTGATGACCCCTGTCCTTCAGGTTTTCAAAATGTTCATACTTTAAGACAGTGATTCCCAACCCTGGTCCTCAAGGTACACTATCCTGAAAACTTTCCATGTTGCCCTGTTGAAACACAGCTGACTCACATTAATGGGTCAGCAGCAGACTGGTGCAGAGCTCGTCAGAGATCCATTTAATTTGAATCAGCTGTGTCCTTGCAGGGCAAAATGGAAAGTCTGCAGGATATCTTCAGGTGTCTTGAGGACCAGGGTTGGGAATCACTGCTGTAAGACACCTGACCTAGAGTAGATGAATGGCTCGTTAGCAGCTTGCAAAGAACTTGATGAGCAGTTAAGTTGATCTGAATCAGGTGTGGTTGGACACCTGGAATATATGCAGGGCAGGTGTCCCTGAGGACCAGGATTGAGAAACACTGCACTATAGTCTACATCTGGTCTCCATAGTCTACTTCCAATCTGTGTAGTCTATTTCTGGTTTGTATAGTCTGCTTTCGGTCTCAATAGAATATTTCCGGTTTGTATAGTCAACATCTGGTCTGTATAGTGTACTTCCAGTCTGTGTAGTCTACGGCCGGTCTCTATAGTCTGCTTCCAGTCTGGATAATATTGGTCTGTATAGTCTACATCCTGTCTGTATAGTCTACTTTTGACCTCTATAGTCTATATCAGGGCTGTATAGCCTACGTCTGGTCTGTATAGTCTACTTTTGGTCTCTATAGTCTACATTACGTCCGGTCTGTATGGTTTATGTACGGTTCCAGCCCTGTATAGTCTACATCAGGTCTGTGTAATACGGTCTGTAATATAACGTTTTAAAAAGCCAGAATTGGTTTGTAGCAAATTTGTGACTCCAGGCATCATGGGGTTAATGATATTATATACTCATTACAAAATACACTAAATCAATCCAGCTGTGGAAGAAAATGTAACTATTTGCCCAGTTTTTTCAGCACTGCACAATCTTATCTAGCCTATTGTTCATTTATCACCATTTTTAGGATATTTTTCACAAAAAAAGAAAAAAAAACTTGAAACATTAACATCTGAAATGCTGTATTTGGGTTATCTTAAGAAAGATGTAATCATTAAACAAGTGTCAGACCGCTGAGGTCTTTTTTGGGGAGGGATATTACAGATCATGCCGCCTCTTTTGCAAACAGAGATGTACTTGTGTCAGTGACTGCCATGTATCCAAGTGCGTTGGTTGGCAGATTATGGAAAAAAAAATCTTAAGTTTGCATGCCAATTGCATGGCCCTGAGCAAGGACACCCAAACCTTGTTTATTGTATGTGCTAATCTACTCCCAGGATGGGGATTTAAATGAGGTTAATATGGCGATATAATGCAATTGAGGTTTGTTTGTGAGAGGTGACTGCAGGTGCAACCCCCCACATACAGTATAAGGATATTAACATTTAAGCCCTGGAGGTGGGTACAAATAGAAGAACAAACACTATGTCTGCACCTCCATCTCCGCTTGCCCTTGGTATCAGACAGAGCACAACAATACCATTTGATCTCCTGGTGTCCATCCTTGGCAGGATGCTGAGGCGCTGTTGCTTAAGGCTGCACAAGTCTGTTTGAATCACTTGCCTGTTCACACACAGTAAATATGAATAAGAAAGATTTCATCTGTCTTTAAAAACAGACTCAGACTGATTATTTCTTTTGTTTCCATGCAGGTTTACCTAGCCTTTTTACAGATTTTTCCAGAAGCTTTGGTTTAAAACAGAGGGATAGAAAATGTTCAGTGATATGTCAGAATTTCCATTTTTGTGGGTCAGAATCTAAATGCTGCTCAAACAGATGTGAGCATGCGCTTTTTCTAAATGTCACCGCTTGGTTTGATGAAAAGGCGTTTTGCTGCCCAGTGGACCAGGTGCATTGAAGTGTCGTTTCTGCTTCCTCACAACTTCCCTCCAAATGTCAGATCTCTGCTTTTGCCAGACTTGTCAGCTGCAAGTTGAGACATTTTATTCAACTCATCTTCTATTTTTCATATCTTGCTGCATTGGCTGAAACAAAGAGAGAAACATCCCTGACCATCAGCCCAGGGGAAGCCTCTGAACTTACTGGAGTTCCCCTGGTTTGATGATAGTTTAAGTCCATGAAGTCTCACCTCATCTGTGTGATGTCTGTCTCAGCACAAACATGCCCCAACAACTATCAACAGGCTTTCTAATAAAATGCATTTTGAAATGAGCTAAAGCAAGCAGTGCAGCACCCATGTGTCTCACAGTGGCGTCACACTATTGGCTTCTGTTCTCTAAACATGTAGTCAAACACACACACACATCTTAACACTAAACAGTAAACAGGCCTTTGTCAGATGTGCCAGGCTCTCCAGATCTTCAAGTCCTTGTTGGATCTTTTTGGGCATTTAAACTGATTAACCTGGCCGTAACCCTCTTCCGCCACTTGGACTCTCTGGCTCCTCTTTTATGAATTCTTCATCTTTCTGTTTTATTTTCTTGTCTGCCTTTTGCATATTGATTTGACTGCATGCCAGGAGTAGAGGTTGCTTCTTGAATAGGATTTTAATAAAAACTAGACAAGTGTTCAAAAGCACTGTTGTGGCCATTGCGATGTTGCGGTTATTGCAACAGCCCTAGCTGCCAAAACGGCTACTACATAGCACTTCCAATGCCACAAAGCTCCTCCCCCTCTCTTGCTAAGCTCTGCCCCCCATGGCATAAGACGTGTGATGAGTGGATTGGGCGTGTCGGAAACAGCAGGAGGCATCCATATCGGACCACGGTTAATTATTAAGGTGGGTTTTTTTTTAATGTGTATTGTATTTTCAACACTACTGAAGGTAACACAGTTATTTGATTGTGCTATAAAAGGCATTATGTGCTGAGAATGACATGAAACCCCCTCTTTAAAAGAAATTCCTGGATCAACACCAAAATTTAATCAGTTCTTCCTTGTACCATTGTCAGCATTCCCTGAAAATTTCATCCAAATCTGTACAGAGTTTTTTGCTAATTGACGGACAGACAGACAGACAGCCCATCATTACATTACCACCCTGGCGGAGTTAAAGATGGTATTTGCATCTGGTTTCGTGTTCTGATTGATGTTCTGCGGTCCACACTGGACTCTAAAGTGCACAAATGACAGAAATAGAAGAATGCA
>JALJCO010003181.1:0-26091 GCA_023101725.1 Atherinomorus stipes
AAACTCCCAAAAATGAGGAATACTGTGAAAAGCTCCAGTATTGCAGGTTCAGAGTGTCACATTCTAATCAGGTCAGTAATCCAAACACCTCCATAAGTACCCTGAGCCTTTAAAAAGTCTCTGTGTTGGTTTAGAAGAATTCACAATCATGGGGAAGATGCTGATCTGACCGTTGTGCAGAAAACCATCATTGACTCCCTGCACAAGGTGGAAAGACACAAAAAGTGATAGAAAAGAAGCTGGATGTTCTCAGAGTGTCTCAAAGCACATTAATGGACAGTTAAGTGGAAGGAAGAAGTGTGGAAGAAAACGGTGTAGAAGCCGGAGGGCTGACAGCAGCCTGGAGAAGATGGTCAGGAAAGGACCTTTCAGACATGTGGAGGACTTCATAAGGAATGGACCTGTGAGCTTCATCAAGTCCAGCATCAATGCAGCCGTCTACCAGGACATTTTGGAGACCTTCATGCTTGCTTCAGTGGACCAGCTGTATGGGGATGCAGACTTCATCTTCCAGCAGGACTTGGCACCTGCCCACACTGCCAAAACTACAAAATCCTGCTTCAACAACCATGGATCACCATGCTGGATTGGCCCGCAAACCCACCTGACCTGAACCCCATTGAAAACATGCGGGACATCGTCAGAGAAAGCTAAACGGGAAGAGAGCAAACAATAAAGAAGAGCTCAAGGCTGTGATGGAAGCATGTTGGTCTCCATAACAGCTGAGATATGCCACAAGCTGCTAGCATCCATGCCACGGCGGGTTAAAGCTGCTAGCATCCATGCCACGCCGGGTTAGAGCTGGTAGCATCCATGCCACGCCGGGTTAAAGCTGCTAGCATCCATGCCACGCCGGGTTAAAGCTGCTAGCATCCATGCCACGCTGGGTTAAAGCTGCTAGCATCCATGTCACGCCGGGTTAAAGCTGCTAGCATCCATGTCACGCCGGGTTAAAGCTGGTAACATCCATGCCACGCCGGGTTAAAGCTGCTAGCATCCATGCCACGCCGGGTTAAAGCTGGTAACATCCATGCCACGCCGGGTTAAAGCTGCTAGCATCCATGTCACGCCCGGGTTAAAGCTGCTAGCATCCATGTCACGCCGGGTTAAAGCTGCTAGCATCCATGTCACGCCGGGTTAAAGCTGCTAGCATTCATGCCACGCCGGGTTAAAGCTGCTAGCATCCATGCCACGCTGGTTAAAGCTGCTAGCATCCATGCCACGCTGGTTAAAGCTGCTAGCATCCATGTCACGCCGGGTTAAAGCTGGTAACATCCATGCCACGCCGGGTTAAAGCTGCTAGCATCCATGTCACGCCGGGTTAAAGCTGCTGGGGCATCCATGTCACGCCGGGTTAAAGCTGCTAGCATTCATGCCCCGCCGGGTTATAGCTGCTAGCATCCATGCCACCGCTGGGTTAAAGCTGCTAGCATCCATGCCACGCCGGGTTAAAGCTGCTAGCATTCATGTCACGCCAGGTTAAAGCTGCTAGCATCCATGCCGCGCCGGGTTAAAGCTGCTAGCATCCATGCCACGCCGGGTTAAAGCTGCTAGCATCCATGCCACGCCGGGTTAAAGCTGCTAGCATCCATGTCACGCCGGGTTAAAGCTGCTAGCATCCATGTCACGCCGGGTTAAAGCTGCTAGCATTCATGCCACGCCGGGTTATAGCTGCTAGCATCCATGCCACGCTGGGTTAAAGCTGCTAGCATCCATGCCACGCCGGGTTAAAGCTGCTAGCATTCATGTCACGCCAGGTTAAAGCTGCTAGCATCCATGCCGCGCCGGGTTAAAGCTGCTAGCATCCATGCCACGCCGGGTTAAAGCTGCTAGCATCCATGCCACGCCGGGTTAAAGCTGCTAGCATCCATGCCACGCCGGGCTAAAGCTGCTAGCATCCATGCCACGCAGGGCTAAAGCTGCTAGCATCCATGCCGCGCCGGGTTAAAGCTGCTAGCATCCATGCCACGCCGGGTTAAAGCTGCTAGCATCCATGCCACGCCGGGTTAAAGCTGCTAGCATCCATGCCACGCCGGGTTAAAGCTGCTAGCATCCATGCCACGCCGGGCTAAGGATTCATTCATGCAAAAGGACCAAACCAAGTACTAAGTACACATGTAAGGTTTTACTGCAGGAGGACGAATATTTTATCTGATATTATTTAAAGTCCTTTTAAAATTAATTTCATGCAATTTTCTAATTTTTTGAGTTTTAGAATTTGAGGTTTTCTTAAAGCAGAACTCAGTAACTTCAGCTCGGGGCTCCCCCTAGTGGCGTCCTTTCACTGTCGTGTTCAACCCCCCCTAACACCCCCACAGCACACAGACGGCTTCTCTACCTGTCTTTCCTCTATTCTGATCCCTGGATATATTTCTAAGCGTTTACTAGCTTGTTGATGCTACTTTGCTGCGTTGGTAGCAGCACCTCGTCTCCCTCTGCTCAAAGCAAAGACCTGTATTTTCTGAAACGGGACGTTTTACCGCGATTTGCGGGTAAATATGCCGTGGATTATATTTTTCTCTGGTGTTGGCGAGTAGCAGGTAAGAATACGAACTTTTATTTACCTTTTGCGGACGTGACAAGTGATTATTGAGCCTGAAGCAGTGATGCTTCACCCGGCGCCCAGGCAGCGCAGCTACGTGAATCACTCTGGTCCAGCAAAGAGTTGGTTATAGAGCCAGGAGCCGTGTTTAGGTGGTGGAAGATAAAGAAATGTTTTATTCGAATTAGCGCTGGTAGTCTGGTTCAGATCAGAGCTGGAAGCAGCTCAGTAGATAGGGGACCTGAGTACCGTACAGCGGTTTCTGTTGTCGCAAGTTCTGCTCGGGTCGGCGCAGGCAAAGTTGTTTTTAGCTGCTCGCAGGCCAGAGGCCCCGGCGGGAGGGGGGGGGCACATTGAATCGCTCCGTAAACACTTTGTTTAGCCCCACGGGGATTCCGAAAAGCATTTATTGAGGTAAAAAAGTTCCTGAGTTCCCCTTTAAGCTGCAACTTCTGATCAGCAACATCCAAACAAATCAAAGCTTGAAATACATTGATTTGCATATTATTTATCTGCACAATATGTAAATTGCACCTTTTTAAGTTGAATTACAGAAATAAACAAAAATAATAATAATGGATTAGATTTATATCGTGCTTTTTTTCACCCCTTTTCAAGGAATTCAAAGCGCTCACAGTAGGTCCATTATTCATTCACTCCTCATTCATATGTGGTGATGGTGCTATGTATGTAGCCACAGCTGCCCTGGGGCAGACTGACGGAAGCGTGGCTGCCATTTCACGCCTACGGCCCCTCCCACCACCACCGGAACATTCACACACATTCATACAAGGCAAGGGGGGTTAAGTGTCTTGCCCAAGGACACAATGACATATGGCTCGGGGATTGGGATTCGAACCGACGATCCTCCAATCATTGGCCGACCTGCTCTACCACCTGAGCCACTGTCGCCCCGGAAATTTCAGGATATTCAAATTTTTTAATAGAATTATTTCATATGATTTATGTATGTATGTGTATATATATATATATATATATATATATATATATATATATATATATATACACACACACACACACACATATACAGTATATACACACACTATATATATATATCTCAGGTATCAGGAGTAAGAGACATTTCCAGACCTTTCCAGCTTTCCATTTGATCTCCGTGGATTTGGAAACGGGGTCTCCGCTCTCGTTTACGTTAAACTCTTTGGAGAGGACTTTGTTCTCAAAGTATGGATTCTCATCAAAATACTGCAAACACAGAGGAGTGTGTCAGAGATGTTCCCCACGTTCAGCGTCAACGGCAACCTGAGATCAAACACCCACAAAATCTATTCTGTATCCAGACTTTATATCTTCAAACTCTGTGACCTCCACCCGCGACAAGTAATGTAGTGCCTCCTCATCCTCCTCCCCCAGAAGAGCTGAAACTGACACACACACACACACACACACACAGAGTTAGCTTTGTGATTTCATTCCTGTAAAAGTGTCAAGTGGAAACTGATCCTGGATCATTACCTTGTGGATGGTTGACGAATGTTGTGACCCAGAAGTTTGGGATTTTGGCTATAAGTTCTGACCTCTTCTGAAAGAATGGCTGGCGTAATTTGTTGTACTTCTGCTCTACTTTTAAAATTTCTTCACTAGCCTGTTCATTAAGTCTGGTGGAGAGAAACGAGAAGAACAGAAGACCTGTCAAACATGGACCAGACACCACGGTCTGCAGTTCCCCACAGACGTCCAAACTCACCTGTCAATTTCATTCTGTACTTCATCGATGTGTTCGATTGCTTCCTGCTGCTCCTTCTCTGGAGAGAGACAACACAAGGTCTTCATCAAAGACGAGGTGCAGACAAAAGAGTGAACGTGGCAAAAATGAGACTGAAGCAAGTAGAGACGAAGATGAAGCCGTGGGAGTGGACAGGTAGACTGAAGGCGCAGTCGCAGATGGGTCCGAACGCAGACGCAGACTGGTCCGAACGCAGACTGGTCCGAACGCAGACGCAGATGTGTCCAAATGCAGACGCAGACTGGTCCGAAAGCAGACGCAGACTGGTCCGAACGCAGACGCAGATGTGTCCAAATGCAGACGCAGATGTGTCCAAACACAGACTGGTCCAAAGGCAGACGCAGACTGGTCCCAACGCAGACGGGTCCGAACGCAGACGCAGACTGGTCTGAAAGCAGACGCAGACTGGTCCAAACGCAGACGCAGACTGGTCCGAACGCAGACGCAAACTGGTCCGAACGCAGACGCAGACTGGCCCGAACGCAGATGCAGACTGGCCCGAAAGCAGACGCAGACTGGCCCGAAAGCAGACGCAGACTTGTCCGAACGCAGACGCAGATGTGTCCAAATGCAGACGCAGATGTGTCCAAACACAGACTGGTCCAAAGGCAGACGCAGACTGGTCAGAACGCAGACTGGCCCGCACGCAGGCGCCAGACTGGTCGAAAGCAGGCGCAGACTGGTCCCAACGCCGGAGCCGGGTCCGAGCGCCGGGCGCAGACTGGTCTGAAAGCAGGCGCAGACTGGTCCAAAGCGCGGGGCGCAGACTGGTCGACGCAGAGCGCCAAACTGGTCCGAACGCAGACTGGTCCGAACGCAGACGCAGACTGGCCCGAACGCAGATGCAGACTGGCCCGAAAGCAGACGCAGACTGGTCCGAACGCAGGCGTGTCCAAATGCAGATGCAGATGTGTCCAAACACAGACTAGTCCAAAGGCAGACGCAGACTGGTCCGAACGCAGACTGGTCCGAAAGCAGACGCAGACCGGTCCAACGCAGACGCAAACTGGTCCGAACGCAGACGCAGATGTGTCCGAACGCAGACGCAGACTGGTCCAAAGGCAGACGCAGACTGGTCCCAACGCAGATGCAGATGTGTCCAAATGCAGACGCAGATGTGTCCAAACACAGACGCAGACTGGTCCGAACGCAGACGCAGACTGGCCCGAACGCAGATGCAGACCGGCCCGAAAGCAGACGCAGACTGGTCCATACGCAAATGCAGATGTGTCCAAATGCAGACGCAGATGTGTCCGAACTAGGGATGCACCGATTGTGAAAGTCTGGGCCGATACCGATACCGATGTTTAACATAACAACTTGGCCGATGGCCGATGTTTTCTATTTATATTTATTTTTTCCTTTGTGCCACAGAAATTTAATTTAAAGTCTTTCAGCTCTTCATCAGTCTCCTTGAATGAACACAAATTCAATCAGACCAATTTATGAAACAGAAACAACCTTTAATGTGACTTTGTGGTTGACATTAGTTATAACAAGATCTTTTCTGAAAACTTTTAAAAACCTGGGACTGATAATCACTAAAAAGATGCTTCAGTATATTGTTCAACAAAATTGAGTGGTTTTAGCCTAATAAACAAAAACATACTCAATGAGAAGATTATTTTCATGGCCAAATAAAAAATATTTGTGGAGCACATACTGCAAACTGCGTAACGCTGATCTTTTTCTGAAACGGTAAAATATTGGCACACGAACGCCGCCATCTTTGTTTCTCTACTGAGGAAAGTGCCCAAAAAAGAGAGGGAAAAAGAGTTTTTCTTAAGCACAGCGTTGATGACACATGTAAATATTATATATATATATATATATATAATAATCGGCCACTGCCATCGGCAAATGTCATCTTTATTGGCCGATGGCCGATGGCAGTTAACAAGGCAAACATCGGCCGATACCGATGTCCAGCCGATGCATCGGTGCATCCCTAGTCCGAACACAGACTGGTCCAAAGGCAGACGCAGACTGGTCAGAACGCAGACTGGCCCGCACGCAGACTGGTCCGAAAGCAGACGCAGACTGGTCCCAACGCAGACGGGTCCGAACGCAGACGCAGACTGGTCTGAAAGCAGACGCGGACTGGTCCGAGCACTACGCAAAATGGTCCGAACGCCAGACTGGTCCGAACGCAGACGCAGACTGGTCCGAACGCAGATGTGTCAAACAGAGACTGGTCCAAAGGCAGGCGCCAGACTGGTCCAAGCGCGGACAGCCCGGGCGCGGACTGGTCAGCAGGCGCAGACTGGTCGAGCGCAGGCGACAGTGGTCCGAGCGCCAGGCGTGTCGAGGCCCGGGCAGACTGGTAAAGGCAGGCGGACTGGTCCAAAGGCGGGCCTCGCGGACTGGTCGGCGCGGATGCGGACTGGCCCGGAGCGCAGATGCAGACTGGCAGCGCGCAGACTGGTGAGCGCCCAGACACGAACTGGTCAAAAGCAGACACAGACTGGTAAGCATGGAGAGCGGAGAGGTCGAGGCGAGAGCGGGTCGAGCATACGCAGATGTGTCCAAGCGAAGGGGCAGATGTGTCCAGCGCGAAGCAGACTGGTCGCAGCACAGACTGGTGAAAGCAGACGGGCAGACGGTCCAGAGGTGCGCAGAGGCAGATGTGTCCAGCGCGGACGCAGATGTGTCCAAGCGCCAGACACAGACTGGTCGAGCGCAGACACAGACTGGTCCGAACACGAACTGGTCGAATGCAGAAGCAGACTGGTCGAAGCAGGCGGGACTGGTCGAGCAGACGCAGACTGGTCCGAGCAGGAGCGGGTCGAGCGCGCCACGCAGATGTGTCGAGCAGCACGCAGATGTGTCCAAGCGCAACGCAGATGTGTCCAAGCGCGGGCGCGGATGTGTCCAAGCGCGGGCGCAGATGTGTCCAAGCGCCCAGAAGCAGACTGGTCTGAAAGCAGGCGCAGACTAGTCGAGCAGGCGCAGACTGGTCGAGCATGGGCGCAGATGTGTCGAAAGCAGGCGCAGACTGGTCGAGCGTGAGCGCGAACTGGTCAAGCGCAGGCGTAGACTGGTCGAGCGCCGGCTGGTCCAAGCGCAGGCGTGGACTAGTCGGCGCAGGCGCGGACTGGTCGAGCGCGGGCGCGGATGTGTCCGGCGCCGCGGACACAGACTGGTCAGCGCGGGCGCGGACTGGTCGAGCGCGACTGGTCTGAGCGCCGCAGGCGCAGATGTGTCCGAAAGCAGGCGCAGACTGGTCGAGCATGACGCGGATGTGTCGAATGCAGGCGCAACTGGTCCAAGCGCGGGCGTAGACTGGTCCAAGCGCCAGACTGGTCCAAGCGCCCAGGCGTAGACTAGTCCGAGCGCCCGGCGCGGATTGGTCCGAGCGCGAGGCGCGGATGTGTCCGAGCGCGAGGCGCGAACTGGTCGAGCGCGGGCGCAGACTGGTCGAGCAGGCGCGGACTGGCAGATGGGTCGAGCAGGCAGACCCAGATGTGTCTGGCGCGGTCGCAGACTGGTCGAGCGCGGACTGGTCCAAGCGCAGGCGCAGATGTGTCCCAGCGCGGGCAGGCCTGGCGCAGGCGCGGACCCGGTCCGAGCGCGCCGGTCGCGGACTGGTAAGCGCAGGCGCAGATGTGTCCGAGCAGCAGCGCGCGGATGTGTCGAGCGCCAGACTGGTCGAGCGCGGGCGCGGATGTGTCCGAGCGCAGGCGCAGACTGGTTGAGCGCGGGCGAGTGTCGACGCCGGAGCGCAGATGTGTCGAGCGGGGCGCGGGTGTGTCGAGCGGGGTGGATGTGTCCGAGCGCGGGCGCGGGTGTGTCGAGCGTGGAAGGCGCAGATGTGTCGAGCGCCAGGCGCGGATGTGTCCGAACAAGGCGCGGGTGTGTCCGAGCGCGGGCGCCAGACTGGTTCGAGCGCGGGCGCAGATGTGTCCAAGCGCGGCGGGTCGAGCGCGGGCGGAGCCGGTAAGCGCGGGCCGGTCCAAAGCGCGGAACAGATGTGTCGAGCGCAGCGCCGACAGGCCTGAGCGCGGGCCGGTAAGGCGGGTAAGGATGTGTCGAGGGCAGACGCAGAGTGTGTCCAAGCGCGAGCGCAGATGTGTCGAGCGTGGGGCGGACTGGTCAAAGGCAGGCGCGGGCTGGTCCCGCCGATGCAGATGTGTCCAAATGCAGGCGCGGGTGTGTCCAAACACAGGCGCGGACTGGGTGAGGCCAGGCGCAGACTGGCCCGAGCGCCAGATGCAGACCGGCCAGGAAAGCGCGGGGCTGGTCCATACGCAAATGCGGATGTGTCCAAATGCAGACGCAGATGTGTCCGAACTGGGGATGCACCGATTGTGAAAGTCTGGGCCGATACCGATACCGATGTTTAACATACAACTTGGATGGGTGTTTTTTTTTATTTTTTTTCCTTTGTGCAAAAATTTAATTTTTTCTTTTTTTAACAAATATATAAAATTTATTTTTTTAATTATTATTTTTTTTAACTGGATATATATAAAAAGATGCTATTATTTTTAGTGTTTTCCTAATAAAAAATATAATTTTGGAATTCTGTGGAGCAATACTGCAAATGCGTAGCTTTTTTTACGTAAAATACAAACGCGCCTTTTTTTTGAGGAAGGTGCCCAAAAGAGAGGAAAAAGAGTTTTTTTGCAAGCGTTGATGACAATTAATATATAATCTTTTTGCTGGCCTGGATTAACAAGGCAAACATGGCATCCATGTCCGCCATGCATCGGTGCATCCTGTCCGAACACAGACTTGTCCAAAGGCAGACTCAGACTGGTCAGAACGCAGACTGGTCCAAACGCAGACGCAGATGTGTCCAAACGCAGACAGACCTGAACGCAGACGCGGACCTGTCCGAACGCAGTCGCAGACTGGTCCAAACGCAGACGCAGATTGTCCGAGCGCAGACGCAGATTGTGTCCGAACGCGACGCAGATGTGTCGAGCGCGGAGCTGGTGAGCATGAGCGCGGATGTGTCCGAGCATGAGGCAAGATGTGTCCGAGCGCGGGCGCCGGGTGTGTCGAGCGCGTGACGTGGATGTGTCCGTGCGCAGAGCGCAGATGTGTCGGAACACAGGCGCAGATGTGTCCGAGCGCGTGGCGCAGACTGGTTCGAGCGCGGAGCGCGGATGTGTCGAGCGTGGGCGCAGATGTGTCCAAGCGCCGGGCGCGGGTGTGTCCGAGCGCGGGCGCGGGTGATGTGTCCGAGGAGGCGCAGATGTGTCCGAGGCGCGGGCGCGGGTGTGTCCGAGCGCGGGCGCGGGTGTGTCCGGACACAGGCGCAGATGTGTCGGAGGCGTGGGGCGCGGACTGGTTGAGCGTGGGCGCAGATGTGTCCAAGCGTGGAAGGCGGGTCGGCGCGGGGCGGGTCCGAGCGCGGGCGAAGCCCGGTCCAAGCGCGGGCCGGTCCAAGCGCCAGACACAGATGTGTCCGCGCGCGGGCGCAGACAGGCCTGACGCAGACCGGTCCAAGCGCAGACACAGATGTGTCGAGCGAGCGCAGATGTGTCCACGCAGACGCAGATGTGTCCGGCATGCAGACGCAGACTGGTCCAAAGGCAGACGCAGACTGGTCCCAACGCAGATGCAGATGTGTCCAAATGCAGACGCAGATGTGTCCAAACACAGACTGGTCCAAAGGCGGGCGCAGACTGGTCCAAAAAGGCGACGCAGACTGGTCCGACGCAGAGCGCGGTCGGGCCCGAAGCAGATGCAGACCGGCCCGAAAGCAGCCGCAGACTGGTCCATACGCAAATGCAGATGTGTCCAAATGCAGACGCAGATGTGTCCGAGCTAGGGATGCACCGATTGTGAAAGTCTGGGCGGATACCGATACCGATGTTTAACATAACAACTTGGCCGATGGCCGATGTTTTCTATTTTATTTATTTTTTCCTTTGTGCCACAGAAATTTAATTTATCTTTCAGCTTTATATTCCAAAACAAAATTAATAATTATGAAACAGAACAATTTAATGTGACTTGTGGTTGAATTAGTTATACAAGATTTTTTGAAACTTTTAAAAACCTGGGATATAATCATAAAGATGCTAGTATATTGTTCAACAAAATTGAGTGGTTTTAGCCTAATAAACAAAAAATACTAATGAAAATTATTTTATGGCAAATAAAAAATATTGTGGGCAATGCTGCAAACTCGTAACGCTGATCTTTTTCTGAACGGTAAAATATTGGCACACGAAGCCGCCATCTTTGTTTCTCTACTGAGGAAAGTGCCCAAAAAGAGAGGGAAAAAAGAGTTTTTCTTAAGCACAGCGTTGATGACAATATAAATATTATATATATATATATATATATATATAATAGTGTTTTTTGCCGTGGCCGATGGCAGTTAACAAGGCAAACATCGGCCGATACCGATGTCCAGCCGATGCATCGGTGCATCCCTAGTCCGAACACAGACTGGTCCAAAGGCAGACGCAGACTGGTCAGAACGCAGACTGGCCCGCACGCAGACTGGTCCGAAAGCAGACGCAGACTGGTCCCAACGCAGACGGGTCCGAACGCAGACGCAGACTGGTCTGAAAGCAGACGCAGACTGGTCCGAACGCAGACGCAAACTGGTCCGAACGCAGACTGGTCCGAACGCAGACGCAGACTGGTCCGAACGCAGATGTGTCCAAACACAGACTGGTCCAAAGGCAGACGCAGACTGGTCCAAACGCAGACTGGCCCGGACGCAGACTGGTCCGAAAGCAGACGCAGACTGGTCCGAACGCAGACGCAAACTGGTCCGAACGCAGACGTGTCCGAACGCAGACGCAGACTGGTCCAAAGGCAGACGCGGACTGGTCCAAAGGCAGACGCAGACTGGTCCGAACGCAGATGCAGACTGGCCCGAACGCAGATGCAGACTGGCCCGAAAGCAGACGCAGACTGGTCCGAACGCAGACACAGACTGGTCCAAAAGCAGACACAGACTGGTCCTAACGCAGACGCAGACTGGTCCGAACGCAGACGGGTCCGAACGCATACGCAGATGTGTCCAAACGCAGACGCAGATGTGTCCAAACGCAGAAGCAGACTGGTCCGAAAGCAGACACAGACTGGTCCGAAAGCAGACGCAGACTGGTCCGAACGCAGACGCAGATGTGTCCAAACGCAGACGCAGATGTGTCCAAACGCAGACACAGACTGGTCCGAACGCAGACACAGACTGGTCCGAACACAGACTGGTCCGAATGCAGAAGCAGACTGGTCCGAAAGCAGACGCAGACTGGTCCGAACGCAGACGCAGACTGGTCCGAACGCAGACGGGTCCGAACGCATACGCAGATGTGTCCGAACGCATACGCAGATGTGTCCAAACGCATACGCAGATGTGTCCAAACGCAGACGCAGATGTGTCCAAACGCAGACGCAGATGTGTCCAAACGCAGAAGCAGACTGGTCTGAAAGCAGACGCAGACTAGTCCGAACGCAGACGCAGACTGGTCCGAACGCAGACGCAGATGTGTCCGAAAGCAGACGCAGACTGGTCCGAACGCAGACGCAGACTGGTCCAAACGCAGACGTAGACTGGTCCGAACGCAGACTGGTCCAAACGCAGACGTAGACTAGTCCGAACGCAGACGCAGACTGGTCCGAACGCAGACGCAGATGTGTCCGAACGCAGACACAGACTGGTCCAAACGCAGACGCAGACTGGTCCGAACGCAGACTGGTCTGAACGCAGACGCAGATGTGTCCGAAAGCAGACGCAGACTGGTCCGAACGCAGACGCAGATGTGTCCGAATGCAGACGCAGACTGGTCCAAACGCAGACGTAGACTGGTCCAAACGCAGACTGGTCCAAACGCAGACGTAGACTAGTCCGAACGCAGACGCAGATTGGTCCGAACGCAGACGCAGATGTGTCCGAACGCAGACGCAGACTGGTCCGAACGCAGACGCAGACTGGTCCGAACGCAGACGCAGACTGGCAGATGGGTCCGAACGCAGACCCAGATGTGTCTGAACGCAGTCGCAGACTGGTCCGAACGCAGACTGGTCCAAACGCAGACGCAGATGTGTCCAAACGCAGACAGGCCTGAACGCAGACGCAGACCGGTCCGAACGCAGTCGCAGACTGGTCCAAACGCAGACGCAGATGTGTCCGAACGCAGACGCAGATGTGTCCGAACGCAGACGCAGATGTGTCCGAACGCAGACTGGTCCGAACGCAGACGCAGATGTGTCCGAACGCAGACGCAGATGTGTCCGAACGCAGACGCAGATGTGTCCGAACGCAGACGCAGATGTGTCCGAACACAGACGCAGATGTGTCCGAACGCAGACGCAGACTGGTTCGAACGCAGACGCAGATGTGTCCGAACGCAGACGCAGATGTGTCCGAACGCAGACGCAGATGTGTCCGAACGCAGACGCAGATGTGTCCGAACGCAGACGCAGATGTGTCCGAACGCAGACGCAGATGTGTCCGAACGCAGACGCAGATGTGTCCGAACGCAGACGCAGATGTGTCCGAACGCAGACGCAGATGTGTCCGAACACAGACGCAGATGTGTCCGAACGCAGACGCAGACTGGTTCGAACGCAGACGCAGATGTGTCCAAACGCAGACGGGTCCGAACGCAGACGGGTCCGAACGCAGACGAAGACCGGTCCAAACGCAGACCGGTCCAAACGCAGACACAGATGTGTCCGAACGCAGACGCAGACAGGCCTGAACGCAGACCGGTCCAAACGCAGACACAGATGTGTCCGAACGCAGACGCAGACAGGCCTGAATGCAGACGGGTCCAAACTAGTGTTGTTTGCAATTCATAGATCCGGCGATGCATCACGATGGGCCATGTGACGATTTAGCATCGATTAGTTTGCCGTGAACAGAAAAACAGATTAAATTAACTTGATTCAGTTACGGTGTGAAAATGACGTCACCAGGAACAAAGATGAAGCTGAGTTTGGATGCAATGACATGAAGTGATGGAGGAACATCTCTGTCCCAGTTCTGCCTTTTCCCACAATAACCTGCACATCCAACCCTGAATGTGCACTTTTACCACACTTCATACAGGACCGCAGGGTTTAGTGGGGGTGTTGGGACAAGGCCATGGTTAGGGGACCACCAGACCCCTCCCTCCCTCATGGGGGTGTACAGACCAGATCTGTGGCGGACTGAGCAACCATCTGCAGCTGAAGGCGCCCTGGATTAAATTCATCCTCACCTCTCAAACATGCCAGCCCCAAACCCCGGTCCTAATCCCGGTCCTAATCCCAGTCCTAACCCCGGTCCAAACCCCCGTCCTGACCCCGGTCCTAATCCGGCTCCACCGTGCTCGCGGTCCCGGGCTGCAGCCAGCGGCCACCGCGGCTCCGCTGGTGGGTAGCGGGACGTTTGTTTACATGTCCGCCGCTAGAAGATCCAGGTCGGATCACGTTTGGCTGCACAGCTAACAACAACATCGGCGTTTCAGATCCACGCACGCGGTCCTGTTCCCGAGATGCAGGCGCAGCCGCATCCGCGTCCCTGTCAACATCCTCCCCCACCACCAACTATCCCCCGCAGCCGAACACCATCCCAGATGCAGCCGACGCGGAGCTCCACCGGAGCCGCACCGGCCTGGTCCGCGGTGCTGGACCCGCTAACCAGGCCAGCTCCCCACGCTGCCGCCCCACGGAGAGAAAAGACCGCGTTTTACCCCAGCAGCAGCCCGGAGGCGCGGACCCCCCCCCCTGTCCATCCCTCACCGTCTCACATTTATCCGTCCCAGCGGTCCCAGAGGCAGCGCGAGGACAGCCGCCTGAAAATGGCGCTGCGGAATAACCGCCATTCCCGCCGCTTACCGGAGGTCTCGTCTCCGTCGTGATTTGAATTCTCCTTCCTGCTGACTTTCGCCGATGAGGCCGACATGCTGACTCCCGGACCAGAAGACCGTCCCGCAGACCGAAACTCTTCTCCGTAGGACAAAAGTTTCTCCCTCCTTACACAGCGCGAGTCCGACAACAAACAATAAGAAAGAAGCGCAGCTTTGCACGCTTGTTTATCCTCCGCACAGCCGGGGTCACCGCACGCTGCCGCCGCGCTGGGCCGCCCCCAGCTGGCCGGAGGGCGGTACTGCAGCCGCACCTGCCGCCGTCTGGACGAAGATTCACAACGAGTCTGTACCCATATTTTACAGTCTATGGTCTGTACATGGCTCATTATCTCCCAAAGCGACTTAAGAAACTACGTTTAGCAGGAATCTGGGAAAGAAGAAGCTCAACAGATAAAGAAAGGCTTCTTTTCTTACCCAATTTTACCCAAATGTTTTGTCAGCCTGTATAGTGTCCTTCGGTGCTTTGAAATAAAATAGATAAAATGTACAATTATTCAAATAAAATGTATTATTATTATTATTATTATTATTATTATTATTATTATTATTATTATTATTATTATTATTATTATTATTATAAAAGCCAAATAAATTAATTTCATAATTTTGAATGAGATATATCCATCTAATCAACTACATAACTACATTTTTTACCTTGACAACAAGTCATGCACCTTCTGTTTTATTTATATAGAAACAACCGAACACTTGTTTTCATTGTGAACCGATTCAGACTTTCTGACTTGCATTCCAGAGATGGCTTCAGCAAAAAAATATTCCAATGCAACCAATGCATGTTTACGGAAGAGGATTGGGACCATGAAGAAAAAAATAATATACAATTCTGAGAAAATAAAGTCAGAATTCAGACTTTTTTCAGAAATTGAAAAAAAAAGATCCAGTAATTATGGATAAAAGTGAGAAACTTGGAGTTTCTGGTTAAAAAAAATTGATTATTCTAAATAAACATTACACACACAAATGCAGATACACTAAAGTGAAACCGCTGCTCATGGATAGATAAATGATTTAAAACTTTCACAAATCACTACGATATTTGACAGGTTTCAAAACCCGAGATCTTTATGACTTATTTGAGGACCAAAAAACCACAATGAGCTCCTCCTTTATTTTTCTTTCTTTTCTTTTCTTTTCTTTTTTTTGTGTATGTGAGTGTGTTCTTTGAGTTTGTAATTAATGTTACTGTGAAACTTTCCTTCTACACAAGCCAATTCAAACTTGTACATAGATTCAAACGTGCTTTTATTTGTATTTGTTGTTGGTTTGAATAAAGGTAAAAATAGATAAATAAACAAATAAATAAATTAAAAAAAATAAAGTTCTACATGCTAAAAGGATGGAGCAGGTTCAGCAAACGCATCATGGTATAAAGCACCAGTCTGCATTGCACCTGTTCAGGTAGGACTGTGACGTCGCACCTGCCCAGGACAGGTATGACCGTGACGTCCTACCTGGACAGGTGCGCTGGATGTAATTGGTTCCTGCAACGTTTGTGTCATTATGCTGAACCAATCACCGCTTGCTGACGTCATCTTGCCTCCAGTCCTGACCTGAACTTCATAAACTGCGGTCAGATTCGGGACCGTGAACGCACCGTGCAGGAGGACCAGGACCTCAGTGGAAGTTCTGGTTCCGATGTGGGCTGACCTGAACTTCAGCAAGCGGTCACGTTTCTCCTGGAGGAGCCGTCTCCTCGCTCCGGACCGGGTCGGCTCGGTTCTGCCCCCCACAGCTGACAGACAGCCACCAGGATGTCGGGTTTGACCCAACAGGTAGGAGAGGAGGGGAGGGGGGTGTTAAACCGGATCAGAGCTCGCGTGCTTCTTTTAGAAAGATTTTAGGAGATTTCAGTCTTTCACCGTCTCATCGTCACACCGCTGACTTTCTCCAGAGACCGGGACAACTGGATGATCCGGTTTATCTGCTCTGCCTCTCCTCCAAACTACTTCTAACTAAGATAACTAGTTCTAGTTACACCAGCTCGTCAGTAGGTCCTGGTTAACCTTTCAAGCCATTATAACTAGTTCTAGTTAGTTAGACCAGCTCGTTAGTCGGACCTGGTTAACCTCAGCCAGTCTGCCCTCCTTCACTTGTCTCAAGGTTTCATTAACAAGTTGTTAGTTACTGGTTACATGGATTACTGGCCTGCTTATTAGGTGGTTGATGTCTGTCTTTCTCTTTTTTTTAAAGGGGGTGGGGGGGGGGGGGGGGGGGGGGGTTGACATTTAGTTGTTCATGTGTTTATTGTGTTGGGTAATTAGGTCGGGTTGATGCTAGTTTAAATAGTTCAAGTTCAGTTTAGGTTTTTTGTTTGTTTGGATAGTTAGTTTAGGTTTGTTTGTTTGGATGGTTAATAAAGATTTATTTGTTTGCATGGTTAGTAAGGGTTTGTTTAGGTGTTTGATTTGTTTGGATGTTTGGTTTAGGTTTGTTTGTTTGGATGGTTAGTAAAGGTTTGTTTAGGTGTTCGATTTGTTTGGATGGTTAGTTTAGGTTTGTTTGTTTGTTTGGATGGTTAGTAAAGGTTTGTTTAGGTGTTTGATTTGTTTGGATGTTTGGTTTAGGTTTGTTTGTTTGGATGGTTAGTAAAGGTTTGTTTAGGTGTTCGATTTGTTTGGATGGTTAGTTTAGGTTTGTTTGTTTGTTTGGATGGTTAGTAAAGGTTTGTTTAGGTGTTCGATTTGTTTGGATGGTTAGTTTAGGTTTGTTTGTAGGGATGGTTGATTTAGGTTTGTTTGTTTGGATGGTTGATTTAGGTTTGTTTGTTTGTTTGAATAATTAGTTAAGTTTTTTTCTATGTTTGGATTGTTAGTAAAGGTTTGTTTAGGTGTTTGATTTGTTTGGATGGTTAGTTTAGGTTTGTGTGTTTGTTTGTTTGGATGGTTAGTTTATCTTTGTGTGTTTGGTTTGTTTGGATGGTTAGTAAAGGTTTGTTTTAGGTTTTTGGTTTGTTTAGTTAGTTTAGGTTTGTTTGGATGGTTGATTTAGGAGATTGGTTTAGATGGATCGTCAGTTTGGATGGTTGGTTTCGATGGATTGTTAGTTTGGATGGTTGGTTTAGATGGGTGGTTGGTTTGTATGGTTGGTTTAGGTGGTTGGTTTAGATGGGTGGTTGGTTCGGATTGTTGGTTTCAGTGGTTGGTGTAGATTGGTGGTTGGTTTGGATGGTTGGTTTAGGTGATTGGTTTAGATGGATCGTCAGTTTGGATGGTTGGTTTAGACGGATCGTCAGTTTGGATGGTTGGTTTAGATGGGTGGTCGGTTTGGATGGTTGGTTTAGTTGGATGGTTGTTTTGTTGGTTGGTTTAGGTGGTTGGTTTAGATGGGTGGTTGGTTCGGATTGTTGGTTTCAGTGGTTGGTGTAGATTGGTGGTTGGTTTGGATGGTTGGTTTAGGTGATTGGTTTAGATGGATCGTCAGTTTGGATGGTTGGTGTAGGTGGTTGATTTGTTTGGATGGTTGGTTGGTTTGGATGGTTTGTTTAGTAGAATTGCTTCAACCGGGCGGCTGTAGCTTAGGTGGAAGAGCAGTCGTCTTTCAACCGGAGGGTTGGGGGTTCGGTTCCAGGCTTCCCTTGACTACATACCGTGTCCTTGGGCAAGACACTGAACCCCAAGTTGCCTCCCGATGTGCCTATCAGGGTTTGAATGTGTGTATGATTGTGTATGTGACCGGGTGAAAGTGACATGTCGTGTAAAGCACTTTGAGCGATTAGTATGACTGGAAAAGCGCGATATAAGTACAGTCCATTTACCATTTAAATTGTTGGTTTGGATGGTTGGTTTTGTTGTATTGTTAGTTTGGATGGTTAGTTTTTGGTGGTTGGTTGATTTAGACGGTTGGTTGGCTTGGATGGTTGTTTTGGTTGGTTTGTTGGTTTGGATGGTTAGGTTAGTGGTTGGTTGATTTAGATAGTTGGTTGGATGGTTGGTTTAGGTGGTTGGACTGTTGGTTTGGATGGTTAATTTAGGTGGTTGGTTGGTTTAGACGGTTAGTTTGGATGTTTGGTTTTGATGTTATTTTGTTTGTTTTTAGTAATAATCCAAGATCTCTGATTCTGTAATGTTTTCTGATGATTAATATACATTTTCATTCAAGTTGTCCGTCTAAAGTTTTTTTTTCTGCTTTGGTGGTTGCTTATTATCTTTTGTGAAATGAATTTTAAACATGAGAGAAAATGAAGCGATGACTGTGGTTCCTTTTTGTTTCTCTGTTTAAGGGCACACTTTTACTGTTTACTTGTTTCTTTGTGAGTTTTCTTCCTTAAAATAGAACTGATTTAGTTCCTCACATTTTTCTTTGTAATAAAACCTACTCCTGCTTGGGGAATGGTTAAGACAGCCATCCCCTATGGAAAGCATTATTAGTGTGATGAATGAAAAGAAGCCTCCAACATATTGTAACATATAAAGGATATAAGCTGCTGTTGTGTCCTTCAGAGTGGGAACCTCCAGCGTCTGGATGACTGGGATATACTGGACCCAGAGTTTCAGCAGCGTTTGGAGGATGCCCGTACATTGGTCCGACAGGAGATCCAGCGCGAGCTGAAGATCAAGGAAGCAGCTGAGCGGCTGAGGAGGGCCGTTACCAGCCGCAATAGTGCGGCCAAAGTGGAGGGCCAGCTGAAGGCGTCGAGCCGGAAGCTGGAGAAGCTGCACTGGGAGCTGCAGGAGCTGAACGCCAGGGCGATGGCCACGGGGAAACATGGTACCGTACACTTACCGTACCGTAGATGAAAAATGATAGACTCCGACGGGTTGTCCAGTTCAGGTCACCTTGACGGGTTCAGTTAGGTATTTTTCTTGACTCCGAGACCACCTTGGATATTAAGATGTGGTAGGAAAATGAATCTGTGCCTGCTGATCACGCCGGGACCACAGATGTGAAACCCCGTACCTTCATCTTCCTCTCTGTACCACAGACCCAACAACTTCAGCCAGGTTCAATATGAACTACAGATGAATCCTGTCCTCATTTACAGGATCATCCGGGTCTCCTTCATCTGACCTCTGAATCCATCTGAATAACAACGACAAAAACATTTGTGTTTCATCTGTTTCTGAGCCAGAAGGCTGGAACTGGAAACCAGTAAATGCTTAGTTCGTCCAGTAGGACACGTTTCTGTCTGTTGCTGGTAGGTGCTAGTACGTAGCCCGTAAGTAGTACTAGAAGATGGCCTGCACTGCAAAAACTCAAATCTTACCAAGTACTTTTTTCTAATTTCTAGTCAAAATATCTCATCACACTCAAAATAAGACAAAATTACTTAAAGAGAAACATTTCAGTGAGGTATAAGAACTTGTTTTAAAGCGATGCATCTTATTTCAAGAAATCTTATCAAGAAAATTTCACTTGTTCCACTAGCAGATTTTTTTAAACTTATTTTATGGGTGTCTAAGATGTTTTTGCTTGTAAAAAGATTTTAAAAAAATCTGCCAATAGAACAAGTGAAATTTTCTTGTTAAGATTTCTTGAATAAGATGCATTGCCTTAAAACAAGTTCCCATATCTCACTGAAATGTTTCTCATTAAAGGAGTCATCACCCGGAAATCCCACCTTTTCACGTTAAAACATGTGTATTGGAACAGGACCTCAGTTATAACGTGCCAGAAAGTCCGGAGAGTGAAAGTGACTTCGTCTTTGAGTGCGGGCGCTCTCTTCTCACCAGAATCGGCCACAAGCACGCGCTCTCCACAGTACATGAATTGGATTTCTTTCTCTGGATGACGTGAACTTGAGAGGCTGCTAGCTGCTAAGCTAGCCTCTTTAGCACCACCTGAAAGCAGCTTACCTGCCGCGGAGTAGCGTTATGATCAGCTTTGTCAGAGAGGAGGACGACGACAAGGAGGAGGAGAGAGATAGCCATGCTGATTTGCCTCGGCAGAAATTCATCAGTTTTCAGTGCTTTAACAGGAGGGACAGCTTTACCAGGGAGCAGTGGATTATATTTATCAGTGAGGATGTGCAGTCGGTAAGTGTTGCTGCTGTGTAACTTATTATCTTTTGTGTCAGAGACCAGTAAACGGTGGTAGACGAGCGGACAAGCTGCTAATGTAGCTACAGAAGCTAACAGTGTTTGGTTAACTTCACGTCAGACGTCCGCTCCTTATATTCATCAGAGTCCAGCCCTTTTACTCCGGATCCTCTCCATCAACCGCACCGTTACGTTTTTATCACGTTTTTCTCTGTAGGGACATCATTTCCTTCACCTGCTCTGTCCTGATAAAACTTTGTTTTGGCTTTTACGTTTGCCTCGTGAACACGCTTACAGACAGGTCTAACTCTCGTACGTATTCTCGCGACAAACAATAGTTGCGGATAAAAAGAGGTTAAAATGAGCTCATTAAATTTTCCTTCCACCCAACTGTAATTAAAAATTCATTTGAAGATAATTTAAGAAGGATTGTGGATGTAAAACAGCAGGTTATGACACCTTTAAGTAATTTTGTCTTATTTTAGTGTGATGAGATATTTTGACAAGAAATTAGAAACATACTTGGTAAGATTTGAGTTTTTGCAGTGTGCTAGTAGGTACGAGTAGATCCTAATTGTTGGTTGTCCTCTGCTGTATCACCGTAAAATGAAAACACGTCAATGTCAGCAGCTGCTTCATTTCCAGGTTTTTTATCTTCTCATTCAATATTTTGTCTTTTGTAGACATTTTAATTCTAATGTCAAGTTTAACCCTCGTAGCTCCCTCAGCTTTCTGAAGGGGGGGGTGAATGACCTTTTATGTTGTTACTTTTACTACTAATGCAAACAGCATAAACTTGGTGCAGGTGTGTATTCTGGTCTGACTCCTGATCTTCTAGAAGATGGGGGTGTAACTCTTTCTCTAAGGTCTCTAACTAAAATCCTCCTCATTTCCTCCTTAGAGCCAATCCGTGCCACATTGACTTGCATTGAAAAGGACCTTTCTAGAATCAAATGTTATTCCAGAATAAATGTTTAGGAGAACATTTTTCTCCTCACACACTTGCTCTACACTTCAATGATGTAGTTTGAACTGTTTTCCATGACATCAGACCATTTACTCAGAAGGAGCCCCCCCCCCCGCTTTTTATCTTAGTGATGAAACCAGAGACTTCAGTGTTATTTCAGCCAATCAGAGTCTTTCAAACACTCCAAAATGATGAACATCCAATGAAGTAAACAATCTTTGTTCTTCTTTCATGTGAGGTTATTTGAGCGTAAAAGGGTCTCACATTTGTAATTTTGGTGTTTGTTGTTTTCCAGCATTGTGATCAGTCAGATCACATGCTAATTATTTAGCTCAGTCTTTTGCAGGGAATTTTGTTCCCTCTCTGTAATGCTGCCATTCCAGTTCAAACTGGAATTTTTCCCACATTTTTTTGCATTTTATCTTAAAACAACTTCTCATTGAGCTTTTTAATTGCAGTTGCTATAATCTATGCTTAGGTCTGCTCTGTATACCTAATAATAACCTGCCACCTACAGAATAGTTTTTACTTATTTCAACCCACTTTTCAGTTTTAGGCAGTGGGAACATTGTTTGTGTACAAACTGGAATTTAAAGGTTAAAATTATGAAACTCATTGATTTTTTTTTTTTTTTTTTTTTTTTTTTTTTTTTTTTTTTTTTTTTTGCTATTGATGGTTCGGCCAGAAGTCAGTGATGACAGCCATGAAAGAAAATTGCAACTCTTCATTTTTAAATAATATTTACAGGCCTTAACTGACATTGGCCAGTCTGTGGCCTCAAGAAGCTGAACGTAACTTTTCTTAGGGAGCGATGAGGGTTAACCTGAAAACAGGAGAAAACTGCATTCATGGATGATCATTCTCTTCAGGTGGCTGGAAGGACGATAACAAGCAGTTAACAGAATCCTGTCAGTGGGAGGACGTCACATCACCGCTGACCAGTCGAGTCAAAACCCTGAAAAAGCAACTTGCTATGGAGACGAAAGTCAAGCAAGGTGCTGAGAACATGATCCAGACGTATACCAACAGCGCCTGCAAGGTACACACACACAGCAGCCTCAGCCGGGGGGACACACAGATGGACAAACTGGTTCTGTAGCAACTCTGTAGTTTGTATTGAACACGTTACGCGGTCAGATCCAGGGGATTTTTTTTAGCTAGATTTTCCTAGCTTTATAAGAAGAGGTGAGTTTAATCAGTCTTCCGCTGTCGGTGCTGTTTTCCAGGACAGGAAGATGCTTTCTGCTGCTCAGCAGATGTTGCAAGACAGCCGCACCAAGATTGAGCTGCTGCGCATGCAGATCATTAAAGTTAGCCAAGCCCGAGAAGGAGCGGGAGACGGAAAACCAGGTGAGTCCTGCAGCATCCCTGACATCCTCCATCAGTAAGAGTTAACAACGCTCAGTCCCAACACGCTGTGATCAGTAGTTTTGCTGTTAGACAAAGCTAATCTGCTCATCCTGCGTGTCTCTGAGAGGTGGGTTGACTTCATCATCGTCATCATTGCTGTTACACAACCTCATTGTCAGTATAAAGTTAATTCATCTATTAAAGATGCAGCTTGTAACAAAATCAAAGCTCAGGGACAGAAAGATGTCATTTAGCATCACTTTTGGGGAACTTCAGTTTTTTTTCCAATCTGGATCTATTTTCTTGCATGAATCCGTTCATTTCCTCATCCAGACAGTTTTGGTGCAACTTGAATTCCTTCAGGAGATATTTAGATCCACTCCAGATCAGTGTGTGCGCATATAATGGCAGAGATTGGGCAACCCACGTCCAGCCTCTAAATAAGACATTATCTGCCACAAACTCCTTCATTTCACCAATGTTTTGTTACGAAACATTAGTTTGACCCCCCCCTGTGAACTCGAAGCAGCTTTTCGTGGTGATTATTTATAGATGTCTACTTGTTATGGTGTCGCATAATGGTGACGTCATCAAAACCACAGCAGTAAAAAGTTTGTGGATAAAGGATGACTCACCACGATGCCATGTGTGTGCCACCATTTTTACTACAGTGTCTCTGAATGGACAAAAATCTATGCAGGACCAGCTTTAATGGGAGCTAGAGCACAGTCCATTAATGCATTAAAAGACAAAGAAGAAGACAGTAAAGTGTTCCTGTGTTAGACTACATGCATGCATCCATCCATCCATGCATCCATCCCATCCATCCATGCATCCATCCATGCATCAATGCATCAATGCATCCATCCATCCATCCATCCATGCATCCATCCATGCATCAATGCATCCATGCTTCCATCCATCTGTGCATCCATCCATCCATGCATCCATCCATGCATCAATGCATCCGTCCTTTCATGCATCTGTCCATCCATCTGTGCGTCCGTGCATGCATCCATCCATCCATCCATGCATCCGTCCTTCCATCCATCTGTCCATCCATCTGTGCATCCATGCATCCATCCATCCATCCATGCATCCGTCCTTTCATGCATCCATCCATCCATCGGGCCATCGGTGTATGGGGTGTGGGGGTATAGGGAGGTGGGGGCGTATGTGGGGGGGGGGGGTAGGGAGGGTTGGTGCAGTTATGTGGGGGGAGTGCATGTGTGTGTTAGAGGTATGAGGAGGTGGGGAGGTAGGTGTGGGCGGTAGAGGGAGGAGAGTGTTGGGGGTGGAGGAGGAGTGAGTGTGGATATGTAGGTCAGAGAGCGGAGTGGGTGGGTGCATGTGTGTGTGTGGGGGGAGTACATGGGCGTGTGGGGAGTGTGTGTGTGAGCGTGGTAGTGGGGTAGGGGTGGTAGAGGTGGTGGCGCCCTGGTGTCAGGTGTGGGGCAGGGACGTTGGGGTGGGGCTGGCCTGCCTGGGGTGTCGTCTGGAGGGACACCCAGCTCGATGACGTGCCTAACTTTGTGCGGCTGAAAACACACAATCATCTGAAAGCGTCTCCTTTTTTTGGCAGTCCCCAGTTGTTCCACTGGAAACAGGAGGTACAGACCCAGTTTTCAGACGCTTGTATGTTTTTCACAAACAAAAAGTTGGTAACGTCAAGCTAAACGAGCTTGCTAACGCTAGCTGTAGTGTCGTCTGCATCATTGAAGTGCCGACTACAGACATACGTGCAACCTTGTTTTATTTTAAATTTCGGTCCTTCACTCCGACAAATCGCTTTCATCCACTTCTTCTTAGTGTCTTTTCAGTCAGGAATCCATGAAAACTTCGGTACGGCTGGCGATGTTTATTAGATGTACACAATGGAACAGAGCAGCAACATTGAGCCATTCCTGGCCCGGAAGAGGAAACTTAAGAATGTTTCAACTTCCAGGAAACCGGAGAGCTGTGAAACGTGATAATCCTATAGTGGTGCTGTTTGAAGGTGAGAGTGAAGAGCGGATGCTAAAAGTGGTTTCTCTGGTTTACCCAGTTAGGGTGAGAAAGGTTTAGAATTAGGTGTTCAAAGGAATTATGACTAAATCTTAGGTCTGGGATTAATAAATAGCCCTGATTGGAAGATAGCAGCCACACCTCCTCCTCGGCCTGCAGTTCTAGAAACATGAAAATTTAAATAATCTGTTGGAGTAGATTCATCAATAGTAACATGATCATCCTGCTGCAGCAGGTTTCTGTGAGACAAAATAAATCAATATGATGATCACCAATCAGATCATTGACTAACAGAGATTCAGAAGAAGGGATCTGATATTTAGTAAACCACATTTAATGGTTTTATTTTTCTGTTTGTTCGTTTCCTTGTTTAATTTTTATGAGGTTATTGTGATTTACCTTAGAGTTGTTTAGATTTTATCATGAGGGCTCGGGGGACTTACGTTGATGTTCCTCCTTAACAAAGAAGGTTTATCTGATGAACAGAAGGACTCAGATGACACAGATGTTCAGAAATGTGACACTTTTAATACACGATGTAGAGCAGCATCAGAGAACACCATCAGAATGACCCCTAACCTGCTGAAAATGCTGTCACACACCCAAGAAATAAAGACAACTGACCATCATGTCATGAGAGGTCCTGCTGGAGATCACCAACATGGAGGGAGAAGGCTGTTCAGCATTTGGAGGAAGATTGACAAACTACAACTGCATGATTACATGAGAATGAATGCTGCTTCTTGCTGAGGTGTACAGACCTTGTAATGTGGCTGCTGCCAGCTTGTGAACGGTTAGCCAAGATCCTCCATTTTCATGGTATCATGTCACTTCAGACATTCATGTGCTGTCATGAATGATACAAGTTTACAGTTGGAAGAAACGAGCTACTTGGCAAGTAAATGCCAAGCTTGCCGTCATTAGAATTTTGGAAAAAATATGGAGCAATCGTCACTCATCACACATATGATGCTGTGATTCTTGCATGTGAACACACACAGACAAAATCTTTGTTCACAATTGTCAATTTACCATTTTTAAATTTTTTTAAAATTTTATTTCAAATTTGCACACCCAATTCTGAGTGGGGTAAAGGTTGGTTTTTATGAAAAAAAAAAAGACTTTTTCCAATTGAAATCTATGGGGTCATTTTTGACCCATAACACCACATTTGTCACTATTTTTAATAATTTTGCATTAAGAAAAAGAATCAAGCTATTTTTTGAGGTTGTTATACTATAATAACAATCTGGTAGACTCAGATAATAATCTTGATCAAGTCATCCCCAAAGGGAATATAATGAGTGAATTTGAATAACTTTTTTGGGTCAAAGCAAGTGGTGTAATATAAGATAAAGGTTCTATGTTCACTTTTAAAACAATGTTTAGGTGGACATGAATATATACTGAGTTAACTTTGAGGTGAAAAACAATGATGGATTATAACTATTGTTTTTGAGTATTTTAGGTAGAGTTAGATTCTGGGTCAAATTTGACCCGCCAACACTAAAGGCGCTTGCAGATTTTGAACACAATACAAGAGTTAAAACAGTCAAGTGGGGGTGGGGGTGGGGGTGATGCTGAGAGATACAGTCGTGTGACCCGAGGGATGCTCCAGACCTGCTCCAGACCCACCAATCATA